>BQMI01000194.1:0-43249 GCA_026005395.1 Asobara japonica | reverse complement strand
TACACAGTTCCCATCACCATCTTGCATAGGAAAGCTAAATAAATTACCATTTTCATGAAGTATGCGTGATTCTTGGAAAAGAGGTGCAGAGAGAGAAATTAGTTAGACAGCTGAGATCGAGATATAAAAGTAAAATTGTGTTCATTATTCAAGCGAAATAGAATTGATTAAAACAATATTTCCTAATTATTTTTTCATTATTTTCATTGAATTAGTCAATAAAATTGCACTTCAAACTACAATGTTTGAATTCAAATGATTTGGAATTATTGTTAATTTCGATAAATAGTAATAACCCCTACCTCCAAAGGATCTTGATTGATACGTCCTGTTAGATAATTAATCAAATCCAATGTTGATTGTAAGGTTACCCGAATCCCTTCAGCGGTTTGACGTATGAGAAAGAAAGCAGATGGTATGTGTCCTGCTTGAACATTTCGTTCCCAAGTATTTAAATCCTGGAGGGCTTGTTGAATTATCTGTCAAAATAATGATCAATAATTCAGTAATTGAGTGTTAAGCCATTTTTTGCAGTAAATTGTGTGCTATAAAGAAAAAGTCACTGGACATTTGTCGTTAAAATTCGTTAATCTCGAGCTTAATGCGTGATGAATCGAAATATTAAAAGTTCTGATCCAGACCAATAACTATAAAACTAAAACTATGAGGTGAATTCCATTACTTTGTAGTGAAGATCATCCTTCTGCGCCCCATTAAGAACTTCTTTGACGTTCATTGCATCGAAAAGATTATTCACCCATAAACAAAACTTTGCCGTCTCCTCATTGTCTTTCAATTCTGGCATATTAGCAAACATACGGAGTCCAGAAGCTGTAGTCGTACTGAAAATCTAAAGATGAATAATTACTTTATAATTAGTATACTGAAAT
This sequence comes from Asobara japonica, assembly GCA_026005395.1. NCBI lineage: Eukaryota > Metazoa > Arthropoda > Insecta > Hymenoptera > Braconidae > Asobara > Asobara japonica. Next base: position 42,359 of record BQMI01000194.1, on the reverse strand, counting down.
CTCACTTTTGAAAAATGCATCATTTTCAAAGATGGAACTTACCTGAAGCGCCAACCGAACTCTCATTTTTGAGGAGTTGTTGCGCTGAATATGTTCTCTAGTTAATTTTCGGCAGCATAACGTGCTTGTAGCGCCAGCGATTCTCGTCTATCGCAAGGAGAGCTTTGAAATGATCCCAACGAATAAGAGGAGCCCTTGCATTCATCTACTGCAGTTTTGTAATATAAATCACAAACAGAGAGAGCTGAAAAATCAATTGATAGTAAAAAAATTAACCTGGAGAGCACCATGATTATGCAGCTTATTGCGTATGGTTTTTATTCAATGAGGAGTATCAGAAAATAGAAATATTTTCCTATTTTCATCCGTTGGATGGACAAAGTAATTGCACTCCGCATCTAGCTTTTCTGATGCATTCATTATCGTCCAGAACTCGCGATTGGTGCTTGCACCGTCACCAATTACACCATGGATTTTGGCGCCTATGTCCTCCATCAAGATGATAGCTTTGACGATTAATATGGCTAATGTTTCACCTTTTACTGACCCTCTCGACGCAAAGACTGCAATTGGCTGAGTGAATATGTCAGCCAACGGCTGGAACATTATTACCAGGCCGTAATCAGCTTTCTGAGAGAAATTCACTGAACTTGGCTCTTCATCGCCCAAGTCAACAAGACCTTTGTATTTCAGGGTTACTGTGTCGACGGTTATGCTCTCACGCGTTTTCATCTCGTCAAGTAATAAAAGGCCGTGCTTCTGCTGCTCATTTTATTTATCAAATGCCAATTTTAAAAGAGCAAAAAATTTCGGGTCAAAGCCACATTGCGGGTCAATCTTCGAGAGCTATCTAAAACAGAAGAAAAAAATGTTATTCAACTGAAATTGTTATTTTAGCATATTAATCGGTTCATTACCTTCGTATGGTCCTTGAACATGGTACAGGTAATATGCCATTATCTCGCAACAGCGCATAGTCACTAGCTGATCGCATGTGGATCAATAGACACCGGATCATTCACTCTTCTTGATATCGTATGTCATTTCTGCTCTTTCGCTTGGATGAATTAAAAATTTCCTGTACCACCAAAAGCTGAGTTTTGGGAATGTTTCCGGCTTCAACGTGTTCCATGAGAGTTTTTCTTTTGTACTTATGCATTTTTTCACGACAAGCAATCAACTCTGCTTTAAGGCGAGCGTTCTCCGATTTGCAATCTCGGGATTTTCTCTGTGCACCCCGCAGCTTCAGCTTCATGATTGTCCATTGCTTTCGTCGAATTGGTGATGCGGGAATAGAATTTCGTTTGGGTGTAAGGCATTTTTGAATTCTCCGAAGTCGCGCCCCGACAGTTCTTCTTGCCTTACGACACAGTATGCACTTATTAGAGTCCGAAATGATTAAAGGGCAATGAATATGACGGTGACATTCGCTGATATCTTTTTTCACTATTGCACAAGTACTTGGGACTGTTTCACTACTTGTGTGATCCACGACATATGATAGCTTTGTCTAGAGTTGTAATTACGTTGTCCAACTCAACAATACTATCAATGCTATTACTGATGATGTTCAAAACCGATAGATCTATTTTGTCATCCAAAATATTTATCTGGAAACTCAAATCTGAAGTGATACAAATCTCTCTGTGTATGTAGGCCTGATAACATGGGGTGCGTTGCCGAAATTTCCTATTTAAAACTAGCAAAAATAGCATGATACAAAAGCACTCGTGTTTTTTCACGCATGTACATCGTGCTCCATCCACTGGGAACCTTGATAGCAGCTCCAAGATTTTCGAATGAAAGGAGGGTTTCATCGGTTTGTGACTATTAATAGACGCTTCACTTGTCACTCTTTCTGCTTCTGAATTACTTGTAGATTGGAGGTACTGAGAAGGGGTTCTGGATCTAGTGCTGAGATGTCTGGAGTGATTGTTGGAGTGAGAACGGGTAACGCAGGTGTTTCAGCTGATTTTGACCATGAGAATTGCGAAGGAATAGCCCCTTGTGCCAACCTGACGATTTTATACGGTGACTGACGGAAAAAAAATTTTGCAAATATCAATAGGAAGTGGACATTACACGAATGACGGATGAATTTCTTTATATTAATGCTTCACTTACCACACCCAGCACACTTCCATCTTCTGCTCGTAAAATTTTCTGCCGTATGATTTCTTCTGCCAAGAAGTGTTTATGACAAATAAAATGGGTTGAACTTAAATTTTCTCTCCGCGTTTCCTGTTGCCACTGTTTCAAAGTTTCTGGGTCTTTTGGAGCTCGGAAAAAGGGGCCTTTCTCAAGATTCGTCCTGTATCCAATGGTACACTCATTTACAGCACAGACAGGCATGATTAATATACAATTTCACTATGGATATAAGAACTCACTTTTCAATTCACTTTATTCACTAATCATCCTCTTATTTGCATTTTTTTGTCACTTGAGTTCAGGGAAGAGCTATAGAAGGTTATGCGGCATGGAATTTCGCCGTAAGATTCGCGGAAGGTGTCCAGTAGCGCCGCCTAGTATGCGGCTACAGTAGAGGAAAGCGATTCCCTTATAGGAATATAGCTCCAGTGTCAGGAGGCTGGCGTTAATGTAGTACCTTGTTCTCATTTCAGAAATTACTAATGCCATCTCTCGGCGTTCATGCCGTAGCTTGTTCTCATTCGAGATATTTCGAGTTCTACTTTTCTCAATTCGAGATCTTTCTTTCGTGTCTTTTATACAATAGGATTTCCATGAAACAATTTCCCATGCCACTGAAAAGTTCGCATTAAGATCGACAAATTGTCGATAATTTACCGGTAAATTGTTGGCTGGGTTTTATTGAGTTTTTATCTCCGTGTAGTTTCAAGAAGTCAGATAAATCTCAAACTTTTCCGGATTCAACCCTACATTCGTGTGGGCTTGAATTTTTGAAACAGACATGATCTCGAAAACTCGAGTTGCCAAATCGAGAAATTTGCATTGTGTCCTCACTGAGGGCACAATACATCCCGCCCACTAGTTCAAAATGTTCTATTATGAATTATTTATATGGAAATTATTTTGAAAACGCTAGTTGTCACTAGGTCAATCAACATAACGCGCGAACATCACGATATTTATGAATACATAATCTTAACAATGGTGCAACACGCGGGAAGATTTCGATTAAACGGAACATTGATTAAAAAATCGCACTTTGAATAACGTAGGAAAACTGTCGATAGTTTGGAAAATTACAACAGTGTAACCTCGTTGTTACCTCAAACTTCGCATCCCACAATTCTCCCTGTTTTGACATCTGTGAGCCGCCACGACACTTCTCAAATTCTCGGGGAATTTCTAGTGGTGCGCCATTTCTTGGGCAAGCCACCATTAGTGAGAAAACGATTCGACAAACATTCGCGAAGGTTTTCCATAACTAATTGCTAGTCAAATTGAGTGAGTTTTTGAATGAGACGTAGATAAAAGATTGCTCTTCCTAATGGTATATTTTTTTTAGCAGGTCAAATGTCAAACTTTTTTACAGGCAAGCACCTTCCGGTAAAAAATCGAGATTTTTACTCCGCTCCCCTCTAATCATGTACTTCTTTATGTACTGATATCTTTATAATTAATAGAGAAAAAATTCTCAAGAAATTTGAGCAGACGTGAGAAAGGTTGCTCTTTGCAATGGATACAAAAAAACAACATGTAGAATGTCAGTGACGAGGCTTAGAAAGTACCTTAACTTCCTTAATTTATCCGCTATTAAAGGAAATCTATGAACCTCAATTTGTACAGCCGTTTGTTTGACGAAATTTACGTTCGGCAATGAATCCGTATGAATTAGATACTGGATAATTCCACACTTCTGTCCCAAAAGGAGAATCCCCGTACGGGAATTCGATGCTTGGAACTCGTGTACCACTAGACAGTGCTCTAAACACACGGTCATCGGCGTCAATGGAAGCTGAAGAGATCCTAAAAATGCATAACAATTTGCTTCTACAAATCCATAGCACGCTGCACCCAAATCAAGTTGCTCATGTATCGCAATCTAATCTAGTTGAAAATAAATTAAAGAGCACAAGAGATTGAACTTCTTTCAGCCACAAAATTACCTTTGAAGACTCTAAATTATCATTAAATCGTCTGGCAGCCGTCAGGAATATATCCGGTGCTGGTTTACCATTTTTAACTTCAGCATCCGATCCTCCAAGGACTTTATGGTGAAACAATTCAAACATTGGTTTAACCTGCTTCGTCTTAAGCTCGTAACTGACCTGCCCCGAGCTCGTCGCGAGGCTATCGGAATGTTGTTTTTGTGTAAGTGCCGAAGAAGTCTCTCTGCACCTATTGAGCACCAAAATCTTGGTATAAACATTCTAAGTTCTTACGTTTAATAAACTAAGCATTCAAGGTGAACTGAAAAATGATACAATGATTTCAATAATGGAACAATGTAATTCCGCAAATATCTTTGAAAGTAAATATCTATAAAAAACATATGAAAGAAAATTGTTCGCAACAGAAAAACCTGGTCTTTTTGAAGATACCTTAACTATTCTAGAGATAGTGGCAAAACCTTCTTGTACGAATTGTTAAAAATAAGAGAAGGTACAAAAAATGATGAAGCAAGTCTGTGATGGTCTTCAAGTGTGTATGTTTGAAAGATATAGATAATTCCATACCAACTTGACCAATGATAAACCTTCACCATTTCAAACACAATTTTTTTTGGTTCTTCTAAGCTTCTGATAACAAAAATGTTTTTCTCATCCTTATGCGTTTTCGTGTACTTGACTGATTGTAATTAATAACTAGTGATGTGAGTATGTGTATGCCCCATTCGGGGCACAAACAAAACTTCCCGATTTGGTATTTCAGCACAGTGTACTAAATTTATTCTTCTCCAATATACCCCGGTTAATCAGTGTAACCCTATTAGTGTCATAACGAGAACTTGCAGATTTGCGAATTCTAAATTGCCTCAATTATGAAGTAGATAATTCTGAATATTTGAGTAGACGCCATGGTGAGCATGAGGATGAGACTTATGCGCATTACATGAGTGAGAGTGAGATGCCGATAGGGGTACGGCTGCAATAAAGACAATAACTTTAATATTTCATCCAATGAAACCGTATATAACAATCGCAGTTGTTAATAACGTTGCATATACTGCACGAATGCAATCCAAAATGTAATCCGCTCGATTCTGCACGAAAATGCTTCAATTGAAACCATCATGGCCGTTATGGGTTCATTCATTTGCTTATTACATACATAATTATGCAAATTGTGGAGAAAACCATCGTTAATAACAATATATGTATTGGACTAATTCTATCCAAAATCTAATCAGATCTACGTTACATGAAGAACGCTTCCGTTGAATCGTTCAGAACCTCGACCGCATAATTCAGTCGCGAGAAATGGTGGGCGAAAAATTTGACCACACAGACAAACATTTTCCTATGGTAAAAAGGAGAACGAAGAAAAATCTCGAAATATCTCGATATCGCGTAAGACGAAATGTCTCGAAAACCGTAAGACCGAAACTAACGCCACACCAGTGAGTGTGGCGGAAAAAGGAAATGCGCGTGCGAAGCACGCGCTACCGCTCTCGTGTTGTAAATAGTCTAGACAGCTCAGAAATACTATGAAACGTGGAGATCTGATGGAAAATGAATTTTTAACTTCCCGATTTTCGGGAAGTCATAGTAATCACCCCCGAAATCAAAATTCTTTGTTTCGTCCTGTGACTGGTGTTTTAAGTATACCAAAATGACACCCACGAAGTTTTGAGTCAAAGTATATATGTGTGTGTGTAGTACGTGTGTCGCCGAATTTTGATCCTAAGTTTCTCACGAACGAATGCTGCCATCGAGATTATTGAGGTTGGAAGCGAAGCGTTGAAATTGATGCAGTATACACATTGTTATTAACAATTTTAATTGTTTATAATGTTCTATTGCATAAACTGTTAGATTTAGCGTAAAATTTATATAAGAAAAGTTGTTCCCCATATAAAAATACGTATTTTATGTAGAATGACTTTTTTCGATAATTTCCATAATCAAGCAGGTATGGCCGTATCAACAATTATGTCTGTAGTGAGTGAACGAATGAACACAGCGCTGTCATGAAGGTCTCAATCCAAGCATTTCCGTTCAGAATCGAGCGGATTGCATTTTGGATGGGTGCAGTATATGCAATGTTTTTAACAATTGTAATTGTTTATACTGTTCCACTAGGTAAAATATTAAAGGTATCGGCAAACTTCCCAAGAGAGAATTATTCCTGATATCACAATATACCTTTTACTGCAATGACTTTTTCCATAATTTGCATAATTAAGCAGGTATGGTTGTCTGACCAATTTGAAAAACGGGAACAATGCGTATCACCAGGGTTGTTCCGTATACAAAAATGCACATTGAGTATGACTTTTTTCAATATAGGTTAGAACATATCGCGAGTTGAACACTAGAATATACTTGGCGAATGAATATGTCGACAATTGCGGGAAGGATGGCAAAGAGCGGGAAAGTACAGAGGTAGAGAAGGTAACTAGGCGGACGAATCCCAGTTGAATATTTCTATGGGGCTTAAAAATCAAACTAAAGCGATCGGGTGCAGTAATGATTAGTCGCAAGTTCAAATATTGATATCACTGTTTTGGGTTCGCTCGTCACCATGGTTGCGTTCTTATGCTGTGCTGAAATACCAAATGGGGACGTTTTGTTTGTGCCCCGTATGAGGTACACACCTTTGCACACCACTAGTTCATTTTCGGGACAAAAACAATAACTTCCCCTATCGGCAAGTCAAAAAAAAAATGTCGCTTGTCATATTGACTTCCAGTAAATATTTGGCAAAAATCCAGTATTTTTAACGAGAGATTTCCAATGAATATTTTCACAGCTACCTCGTGTGTTCAGAAAATTAAAAAAATCGTGAGGTGAGCCATTTAAAATTCTAATAAATGGGCTGTGGGTTTGACCCTGCGCGGGCCAAAATTATGACTTCCCGATGTCTGCGTGTACGTGTGTGTAGTTTCTTTGCAATCTCTCATTTTTCCTCACCATGGAGCTCTCTAAATTATTTCAATTGTTTATAACGCTCTAACGTCGAAACGTTTAAAGTTATGAAATAAAAATTATTAATAACAATGGACAATATCCTTATTTCGTTCAAATTCTCCTTGAAGATCAGAGGTAGATACAAGCGATCCTAAAATATCACATTCGAATTTCTCTGTAAGATCATGAATTGATTGATTAATTCAACAAGTCATAAAACATCACATGTGTATTTTTTTACGAGGAACAACTTTTATTGGATACTTTTTTCCGTATCTCGAACCGTTCTTGCGATAGAGCGATTTAAACAATTTAATTATCAATAACCATTGGAAGAATCAGTTTTTTCGGCAAATCGCTCCTTTCGGATCTGGAGACCAGCAAGACGCATCGATCCCCAAAAAAACTAGTGGTGTGCAAATGTGTGTGCCCCATACGGGGCACAAACAAAACTTCCCGATTTGGTATTTCAGCACAGCATAAGCATGCAACCATGGTGATGAGCTAACTCAAAAGTGATATCAATAATTGAACTTGTGACTAATAATTACTGCACGCGATCGATCTAGTTTGATTATCAAGCCGCATAAAAATATTCAACTGGGATTCGTCCGCCTAGTTACCTTTGTACGTTCCTAATTATCCCGCTCTTTGACATGCTTCCCGCAATTGTCGACATATTCATTCGCCAAGTATATTCTAGTTCAACTCGCGATACGTTTTACCCTATATTGAAAAAAGTCATACTGAATGTGCATTTTTGTATAAGGAACGACCCTGGTGATATGCATTGTTCCCGTATTTCAAATTGCTCGGACGACCATACCTCCTTAATTATGCAAATTATGGAAAAAAGTCATTCTACACAAAATACGCATTTTCTTATGGGAAACAACTTTATCATATCAATTTTGCGCTAACTCTAATAGTTTATGCAATAGAACGTGATAAACAATTAAAATGGTTAATAACAATATACATACTACACCAATTTCACCCAAAATCTAATCCCCTCTAACTTACATGAAAATGCTTCAATTCCAATATTGACGGTATCGATAGCATCATTCGTTCGTGAGAAACCTAGGATCAAAATTTCGGAAACACACATACATACAGACATACACACACACACACACACACACACACACACACACACACGCACACACACACACACACAGATATCGATTCAAAATTTGTTGGGCATCATTTTGGTATACTTAAAAACCCCAGTCACAGGATGAAAGGAAAAACATCGATTTCGGGGTCATTACAATAATTTCCCGAATAATCGGGAAGTTAAAAAAAAAAAAAAGGGAAAGCTCTCCAGTGGTTAAGCCGGGAACGTTGGACAACATTTTTTGTCCACACACACACACACACTTTTCGGAAAACGACTCAGGATGATGTGAAACGTCGAGAAGAGTGGAGATATCTTGAAAATTTCACTTTTCATTTTCAGGGTGATTACAATAACTTCCCTACATCGGGAAGTTGATAAAAAACGAGGAAATGTCTATTGATACCGCTAAATGACTGAAAAAATCGTGAGAATTTTTGAAGCGGTTAAGGTTCATCATCGATCGAGTGGAAATCGGATTATCTATATCTCCCCTAAGTCCCTTATTATAGAAACTCTATTTGTTCGTGAAATCTACTCTTGAAGATATTCGCAACATCATCGACCCAATTTTTCTACTACCTCTTCATGACACATTAATACAATACGACAATGATTATTAGTTAACTAAATTCGTTAGCGTATGACAGCAGATTCGGGAAGTGGTCCCCGAAATTCTGCGACAAAAAAAAAGTAACCTAATAACATGAATCACGAAAGGATTCTACGTCAATGACAAGTGAACCAAAACCATAACTAAACCATGGACCCAACGATAAAAAAAACAACATCTGATCAGTTTGTTTTATAAATCTCAACCTGGCATAACTCTAATTGTAACGAACAACTCTCGCTGTAACTGTTGATAGGAATTTGAAAATTCTTCAATGCTGATCGGTAATTTGTAATGTTCAATAATAATATCGAAGCCAACATTTTCAGGACGTCCCATCACTGCGTATGCCACATCGCCTCCATAAGTATGTCCATGCTGGGACACAATTTCGTGGTAAATTTGCTTGTACACGCTTTCCGAATCTGCACAAATGGAGAAAAAGAAAAATTGGTTAGTATTATTAGCATCATTATTTACCTGGCATTAGTTGACTGTGGGGAAAGAGTTCCTGGTAGTGTGGACTTAGTCGTGCCATAAATTCTTCGGGTGTAGTTGGAAGATTGAATATTTCGATGACCTTCTTCGCACTCTCAATAGGATGAAAGCCCATTATTGTTGCCTTGTGGTCCCAAGTGAACGTGTAATCGCCGTATCTTCTTATGACTCTGTTGTAAATCTCTGTATACCGGTACTCTGTATCTGTTTAGTTATCATTTGAATGGCTTACATAGGTTCTCACGAGATACTATAGATCATACTTAGTATTGAATATGAAGTTTCCATGGCTCATGACCTTCATCTATTGATTTTAAACTAGAAATGAACAATCGATATAGTTCATGAGGTTGCCTTGAAATCAAAGACGCGTCAGTGTTGACATGCCCCCTTTTGCGCGGTATGATTAATTAAGTACGTCTCTTATAAACGCTATCAGAGCATTTTCAATTGATCTACAAAAATTGTTTTGAAATATTTTTCGAAACGTTAACCTTAAGGAGAACACTTTTCTCAATAAATATATATATCAGTGCTCTACAGAACTTACTATGTCGTGTTGAAACAAGCAACTTCCTTGTTAGCATCGGCATGTCGATAATTGTCTTGAAAAGTTATGCTTTTATACAAACCAAGGACGAAATGTTAATTTCCTATGAATATACGTAATTGTGGATAGAAATATTTGAGCTCTGATTGGATACAATGGTGAGATGTTGATCGTGCCATTCGTTCACTATTTCAATACAACGATTTTTTTCAATACAATAATAAATTTTAACCCTTCAGTCGGATTATGGTCGCAGCGCCGCCCTTTTTACTTTCTGACAACAGTGGAGAGTACTCCCCAATATTCTCAATCAGTAACGATTCTTATTTGTCCAGACTCTCAACTCAACTTAATACGTTTTTTTTTATCGAATTCGTGTATCATTGTAGTAAGTATGTTTACTTCTACCAATTACTTGAGAGAAAAATACCATAAATATAGCCAACCCCATTGATTCAGCAAAACCAAGTTTTCTCTTTCAGTGTGAGATTTTGGAATATTGTGGGTGGATAATTGACTGTGTTTAAGTTTCTTTTAAAATTATCCTTATGCTAACAATATTCACGGCAGAGTATAACGATGCTACAGTATAGTTTTTAAGTTGGGAAAATGCACCTTACGATTTATTTGCTACAAGCAAGCATTAGTTGGTAACCTTGGACTCTTTCCCCCATTCTTTGTCATGCAGAAAAAAGACCATTTTGGATCAAAAAAGAATCCAGGAAATTCATTAATCTAGAATAGTCTAAGCATTGATTAGACAACCGTGTGTGGCCATAAGTGTAATCAAACCCAAATCGAAAACATTAATAAAAAAACGTTCCGTATGGAATTAAATGTCTTCTACGAAATGTAAGTTGTAATGTTTGACGTGTTTGGAATGGGCGGTGAGAAACCGAAATGTTTTTTGATGAGATAAATGTAGTTGATTTTAAAACACGTAGAGTATGATGTACGGATTATACTGTCAACTTTATGATATTCTGAGTATCACTCTCGTCCGTGATTGTGAACGTCATCGTTCTACATGATAGTATTATAAATACGAGTTTGGCTTTTCTTTTTCAAGTCCAGTGCTAATTGGAATTTTCATTTTGAATTTGAATTTTCCCCAATCGTACAGGTGGAAAGAAGACGACTCTCGGCGGTATCGCAGAGGACGCAGTGAAAATACAAACACTCGAAAGGATATTTAACATGTGCTATGAAAATACTTGTAACAGGCAGCCGGTCATCGAATGCATAACGGTTATTTTTGTTTCGTTAACGTTGCCTTTTTATTTCCACCAATTTCATTCGTGGAGTGCTTCCAAATGGTACCGGCTTTGCAATGGTACCAAATGGAACATTTGTATAAAATTTCAAGTCTCTATGACAACAACTGTAGAAGGAGATGCGGGAGCAAAAAATTTGCATATTAACCATAAAAATTGGAATAACTCGAATGTTTTTGAGTCCAGCTTCATATTTCTCAATTGCATTCCATAGATACCATTAAGGCAAATGTTTTGAAAAAAAAAAATCAAAATCCGTTCATTAGTTTTTCAGTTATTGAATAAAATGAATTTTTAGTCAAAATTGATAATTTCAGAAACTAATGAAAATTTTCAAAAATCCAAACCATTTGCACATTTAGATACCAAATGGAACATTTGTGTAAAATTTCAAGTCTCTATGACAACAACTGTAGGAGGAGATGCGCGAACAAAAATTTTAAGTGAAAAAACATAAAAGTTGAAATAACTCGAAAACTTTTTACGGACGCATATGTGTTTTTTGGTTCCCTCTTATAGATGGCGTGATGAGGAAGATTTCAAGAAAAAAAAAATGAATCGGTTCAATATTGAAGGAGATATGGAGCAAAAACAAAAAAAAAACGAATCAAGTTTTCTCAAAAACTTATGCTTCGATCGAGCTCAAACTTGGTATGGTGTAAGAGGGACTCAATACCAATTATTGGAGAAAATTTGAGATTTTTAAAATGAATTTTACCCGTGTCAATGTTCAAATTAATAAATCGAGGTGCCAAAAATGAGATGTTCACAGACAGACGGCGGGCTGAAATTTTGTATTTTTACGTTTCAGACCATTCTAGATCATTTCCACATGGAATTAGAAAATGTGAAAATGGACCCTCGACAATGCTTCCATTCGGAAGCAAAAATCAAAATCCGTTCATTAGTTTCTGAGATATTGGATAAAATGAATTTTCTGCCCTCCGGCCCGAAAGCGGTAACTTTCGGGCCGCTGCGCTAAACGAAGTTACCGCTTTCCGGCTTCGTCGAGCAGAAAAATAGTATACACATCTCGGCCAGCAAGTAAGAAAGCCTCAGATCACATTATTGTCGACCTCGGCTTCGCCTCGGCCAACAACTAAATGTGATCTGAGCCATTCCTTACTTTGCTGGCCTAGGCATGTAATCTACTATTCTAGTAAAAATTGAATATCTCAGAAACTAATGAAAATTTTCAAGAATCCAAATCACTTGCATCTATAGATAGCAAATGGAACATTTGTGTAAAATTTCAAGTCTCTATGACAAGAACTCTAGGAGGAGATGTGCGGACAAAAATTTCGCATGTTAACTACAAAAATTAAAGTAACTCGAATCGTTTTGTGTACTGGAATATAGTTCCCAATTACATTCCATAGACACTATTGAGTTGAATGTTTTGAAAAAAAAAAAAATCAAAATCCGTTCATTAGTTTTTGAGTTATTGAATAAAATGAATTTCTAGTTAAAATTAAATATCTCAGAAAATAATGAAAATTTTCAAAAATCCAAACCACTTGCACATATAGATACCAAATGGAACATTTGTGTAAAATTTCAAGTCTCTAGGACAACGACTGTAGGAGGAGATGCGCGAACAAAAATTTTAAGTGAAAAACATAAAAGTTGATGTGACTGGAAAACTTTCTACGTAGGCATATGTGTTTTTTGACTCCCTCTTATAGATGACGTGATGGGGAAGATTTCAAAAAAAAAAAATTAATCGGTTCAATATTGAAGGAGATATAGAGCGAAAACCAAAAAAAATGAATCAAGTTTTCTCAAAAACTTATGCTTCGATCGAGCTGAAATTTGGTATGGTGCAAGAAGGACTTAATACCAATTATTGGAGAAAAATTGACATTTTTAAAATCAATTTTACGCGTTTAAATGTTCAAATTAGTAAATCGAGGTGCCAAAAATGAAATGTTCACAGACAGACAGCGGCCTCAAATTTTGTATTTTTACGTTTCAGACCATTCTAGATCATTTCCACATGAAATTAGAAAATGTGAAAATGAACCCACGACAATGCTTCCATTCGGAAGCAAAAACTGGACTTAACCTAATAATGTCGTCGAAGAAATTGTTAAGGTTGTTAGATATAGCCTTTCAATCATATGTCAGCAATCCTCATTGATCCATTGATTGTCTCGACACTGTTCTACCCAATAAATGATCAGGACCAGCACAGGGCTCGTTGGGCACGTAACTAAGAAATATTGGGTTCGAATCAGGTTGATATAAGTCCCTTAACACCATGGCCACCGCACTCCCTCCTTTTAAAACCTGACGTAATTTATGAAGAGGTTCTTCATTAATAAAAGTGAAGGTAGCTTAGCTACAAATCGTACCCTACTGTTTGTATTTTCCAGGTCAATTATCATTGTCTAGAATGATGAGGTAACGGGTTGTGTCCAGAGTTATATTAGCACAATCTCGTCGCGTAATGAGAGATTCACCAAAATTTTCATGCTATCTAAAATATGTTCGGACTGAGTTAAACTTTTTGAGTATCTCTAGCAATATTCTCAATATAGTGGAGATAAAAATCATTTATATTGTACGGTGTCTATATGGTGGTAATTATATTTTCCGACTCTCTGAGAATTGCAAGGATTCCGCGGTATCAACTCTAGTATTGCCGCGATACGAGGCGAGGTGGGAATTTTAATTCTCTCGGTTTGCATTGAAATGATGAAACCAATTGTTATCTCGTCTCGTCCAAGGGTCAAGAATGCAAGCCAATCTTGTACTGTCTCGTCTTGTTGCCATTTTCAAAAATTTTTTCAAGTGTTACGTAAAACGACGCTCTTCCAAGTCTGGTTTATTAATACGAAAATACAGGAATGGATTGAGTGACATACACAATGCAATGTTTCTGTTCCTTCATTCTAGGTTCTAGTATTCATTAACACCACAAGTGGAAATTGCCATTTAATATCCATTGTAATTATAAAGACTAGTGAGTTAAAACTGTGTGTGCCCTCGTTGGGAACACAAACAAAACTTCTCGATTTGTAATTTCTCTTTGTCATTCCTACATTTTCCGATGCGTCAATTAAATTTTCAAAGACTGATTGCAGAAAAAAAATATATGGGATATGGGTTTGACCCTCTGCGGACCAAAATTACAACTTCCCGATATCTATTTGTGTGTGTGTGTGTGTGTGTGTGTGTGTGTGTAAAACTAACACTTTATCTCCTAAACAGTCTGAGATATGAGAAAAAAGTCTCACATTAGACATATTTTTCTGAACATGCTTTCATTTTTCATCGATAAGAAAAAATGGAAAGTTCAAGTTCGATTTTCCGTCTAAGATTATTCATTAATTAATTATGCGTGTTAAGGATGTTCGACGGCTATTTCTCACGTTTGTCAATGTTTTGCTAATTTATCCCAAATTATTGGTTTCATAGGCGGGAAAAAATGTACAATTTTTCTGTAGCTTTATTCTCTATCGACTCCTAAAATTTCATTGTTCCAGACCCATTTTTCTGCGTTTTGTCTAAAGTTTTATGAATTTTTATACAAGCTTAGAGAAAAAACTCAAGAATAAGTTTACGGTGATAAAATTTTGAGAGTCCATAAATAATAATGTTATGCACAAATTGTACATTTTTTCCCGCCAAGAAAACCAAAAAGTTGGAGTAAATCGTCAAAAGATTGAAAAAAATGACGAATAGCGGTCGAACATCCTCAAGAAAAAAGTCATAAAACATCGAATGACTTTGTTTTTGCGGGGAACAACCTTCATTAAACACTTTTTTCGTACCCTTGTGGACGGATCAATTACAAAATCGACTTGCGCAGTACGTCGATTAGTTTTCGAGTGCAAGTCGATTGTGAGTCGAAAGTGATGTACCAGGTCAATTGCCGGTCGACTAGACTTTATTTTTCTCCCCAAACCAACTCACGATCCACCGCAGACGAAGTCGATTGTCCAAAAAAGAAGAAAAAACAAAAGATTTTTTTTTTGAAAAAAAAATCAGTTAGACCAATCCACCGGCAACCCCCTCGGTATTTAAACGACCGTGGGTCGATCATGCCAGAAATCCAGATCGATCTGTACTCGAAACGTAATCGACGTACTGCACAAGTCGATTCCACAATCGACCGAGGCTCGAATAACAATCGACCGGTCCGCCACGGTATCGCGAACCGTTCTTGCGATAGAGCGATATAATCAATTAAATTTGTTAATAACATTTGAAAGAATCAGTTTCCCGACAAATCGCTCCTTTCGGATCTGGAGACCAGATGCGTCAATAAAAAACAAAGGGAAATCTTTCCAATGGTTCAGCCGGAAACGTTGGACAAAATTTTATCGGAAGATGACTCAGGATGATGCGAAACATCGAGAAAAGTGAAAATATCTTGAAAATTTCACTTTTGATTTTCAGCGTGACTGGCGCGACGCCGGCCGCAAGCGGCCGGGATGTTGACCTACTTTTTACATTACCTTTTTTCTTATCTAAACGATTCGGCATTTGAAATGAAATTTGAAACATTTTGATTTTCAATGTTTGTAATAGTTAAATTTGAGTTTGATTTTGATTTTTTTAAAATTGAATTTGAATTGAAAAAAAAATTCAACGTGACATTTAATTTTAGAATTGGAAAAATGAAATTTCTAAATTTTTTGAATTTAAAATATGAGCCCGTGCGAAGAGAAACATGGCGACGCACATTTTAAAGCCAATCAGAACATGAACATGAACGAAAACAGTATTGCGGCTGCTGCCAGGACATGGTTGCTCATTTTGAGAAAGGATTAGTGGCGAATGAAGTCGACGATGCACAAACAACACGTTTATGCATGGCGCACCCATGGCACCGACCTACCGGGGTAGAAGATCAATGCATTTTTTTTTCTTTTACCCTTGGCACATATCATGTCAATTTTAGAAAAAAAAAAGTAGTGAACCTCGTCGGTAATATACAGTCGCTAATCCACAATCACTGCTACCATCAAAACAGCACAAAAGTTGGTTGGCAATGCCAGACTACCAAACCAAATAAAAAGGGAGGGGGAAGGCTGAGTTTCTACCCCCCAGGTATTCGCGCCTCGGTCGTACAGTATAGATCGATCCAGATTTCTGAAATGATCGACCCACGATCGACTAAATACCGAGTCGGTTGCTGGTCGACTGATCTTAATCTTTTTTTTTTTCAAACAAAATCTCTTATTTTTAACTTCCCGATAGGGGAGATTATTGTTTTGCCCCGAAAATGAAAAATCGATTTTCCATCAGATCTCCACGTTTCATGACCTTTCTAGACTATTCAAATCAAAATGTCTGTATGTGTGTGTGTGTGTGTGTGTGCCTGTGTACGTATGTAACCAAAAATTTCCCGAAACGTTTTCTCGTGGACAAATTATCCGATCAAGGTCCTGTATGACGCAATCGAAGGGTCTTGCCGTAACTTCGAGCTGATTAGTTTTTGCTCCATATATGTCTGCTGATTTCTATTGTTATTAACAATTTCAATTGTTTATAACGCTGTATCTCACGAAATATTATAGATACGCAAAAATGTGTCGAATAAATGTTATGCCTTATAAAAAAATACATATTTTGTGTCCTCTGACTTTTTTGGTATCTTTGTATAAAGTGTAAATAATTTAGACAAGGGATTTATCCCAATATATTAACGGTTTGCCTTGCGGCTTAATCCACGTGTTCAACTGGAGTTTATTTCCACACTTTCCAGCTCCTTTATTCATCCTCGTCCATCCACCCTACAAAACTCAACGGACAAAATTTAGAAAATCAACATCCAACTTATAACATACCGTTTCAACAACGGTTTCGGCGTTAGAACGTTATAAACAATTGAAATAATTTAGAGAGCTCTATGGTGAGAAAAATGAGAGATTGGAATGAAAGCACATACACACGCGCAGACATCGGGAAGTTATAATTTTGACCCGCGGAGGGTCAAGCCCACAGTCCATTTATTTCTTTTTTTTGCTGATAGCTAATTTCCTTAGGAACATTTTATTATTAACCCTTGTTTCTGCATCCTCAACGGTTTTCCTCGTATGCTGGCTGCATCGCAGCGCAGACAGCACCCAAGCGCAAAACCGTGTCCCGCGCAGTGTCAAGTGACATTTCTCGGATAAATATGAGAGATAGGAAAAAAGTCAGAAATCAAAATTGATTTATTATTAAAAAACGAACATTTTTTGTTTCAAACATTTTTTCATAACTTGCGCCGTTTTCATGCAATCGCCTTATAAACAATTAAATTGTTATTAACAAATAAAGTTACCATATTTTGGATTAATGGATATCGGATTCGTGTTCAGCACCCTCGAAAACATAAATTTCAACACTCAAATTTCTTGCCGTTTTAAAAGTCATTTTTGGTCACGGAAGCTGTCACAGCGTATGGACTAAGTTGGTTTTGGGGAAAAAATAAATTCTCGTCGCCCGGCAATCGACCCGGTACTTAGTCGATCCTGGGTTGATTATTTTAAATCAGAATCGACTTGTACTCGACAACTAATCGACATACTGCACAAGTCGATTCTGTAATCGATCCGTCCGCCAGGGATACTCGCTCCAAATTTTTTTTCCTACTAGAATCAAGTGAATATATATATATATATATAAGGGCCGGTTTGGCGTAGTGAGTATTTGTTTTGAGTCGGTGTCGTGCGGACGCATGTCTACCGCTCCCTACGAATTACAAATTTCAAACGTACCGTGCTCCTAGTACATTGAAATTATAAATTGAGTAAAAGTTTTGGCACAAAAGTGTCAAATCTAAAAAACCTCAAAATTCCCTGGGCTCCCAAAAGGAAAGCCAAAACGAGTCCTCCGATGGAAGACCCAAAAAAAAAACAAAAAAAACCGTTATGAAACGGTCAAACAGCGCGAGCTCTGAACCAGCCCGCCCCAACAATACTCCGAACTCTTCTCGTGGGCCTCAAGACGCTCAAAAAAAAACCTCAGTGCCTCCAATCATCATTGAAAATGACAAATTGAAGACCAAAAAGTTAATAAATTTCCTGCAAGTCAATGCCCCGGATAAAAACTTCAGAATAAAGTTTAATGGGAGTACCACGATCGTCCACCTACAAACGACCGAGGATTACAACAAAATCGCAAGTATCCTGAAAAGGCAAAATCTTAATTTTTTCACCTACGGCCTTAAAAGTGAAAGACCGAAGAAATTTATTTTGAAAGGGCTTCCCAGCAGTTTCTCGGAAGCCGAATTATCAAATCACGGCATTAACGTACTTTCCGTTCGCCAGTTCGTGAAAGTCTTAGTCTTATGTGTGGCTCTAGCTGCATTTGGCCGTTATCCCTCTAGTGGACATTACATGTACTCCGTAGATTGTAAGGTATGTGGGGTATGTAGGTAAGTAAGGAAAGTTGTATTGATTAGTGAGGATTGCTGCGGGGGCGGGAGGGGGTAAAAGTATGATTGTAGGATGGTGAAGATCTTGGTGGTTGGGACGAGTATCATATTTTTAATCCTGATGCCTTGACAAAATTGTGTATAATATAAGCAATTTTTTCGTTGGGAGAAAGAATCAGATTATTTATGTTATACTCAAATATGTTTAACTTTCGGAGACATTTGATCAGTGTTTTACGTTCATTTTTTAAGTTTGGACAGACCAAAAAGAAGTGGGAAAGAGTTTGAATTAGCCCGCAATCGCAGAGTTGAGAGAGGATGATATTCTTCCTGGCGAGACTGTGGTTTAGGTTAAAGTGATTTGATCTCATACGAGAGATGGTGGTAATTTGTGGGCGGTCAATTTTTAAGTTCTGAAACCAGGGCCGATGCCAACCTCTATAAAAATGAGTGAAATAGTGGTTCCCCACTGTTTCACCCCTTTCTTTTAGGCATTTTGATGTTTCGAATTTCATTTTATTGTTGATAGATTCATTGAAATCAGATGGAGGAAGAGCAATGTTTTGCAGGGTACCATTCGAGATCGCGTCTTTAGCTCGTGTGTCAACCTCTTCATTACCTAGGATGTTTTTATGGGAGGAAATCCAGGAGAATGCTATTTCTATGCCTTGCCTTTTCAATACATGCCATTGATTTAGAATTTCGAGAATTAAATGGGATTTGGTATTTTGTAGGGAGAAGTGAGACATTGCGGATAATACACTAAGAGAGTCGGAAAGAATGAGGTATTTGTTGGAATTGAATTGGGGTATAGCACGTAGTGCAGTCAGAATCGCTAATGCTTCTGCAGTGAAGATTGATGCGTAGGATGAGATTTTGTGCAATATTTCATAATTTAATGAGGGGATGTAAACTGCGTAGCCCACATAAGTTTCTTTTGCTATTTTTGACCCATCGGTATAGATTTGCAGGTGATTATGAAGATTTTCTTCACTTATCGCCTCTTGGAGTTTACTTTCAGGGGATTCAGCTGATGAGGAAGCTATTCCCATCTTTAAGTTTACTTCAGGTTTTTCATTTAACAGTTCAAAACTGTAATTGTAGGGGGTGGGTAAAGGGTTGGAATGGATTTTGGATTTGTGCATTTGGATGTCGATGAAGGATTTGTAAATTGGGAGGTTAGTTTTGATTTGGTGTGGGTTGTTAGTTTTTTTATGGAGGGTGGACTGTAGTAGATATAATTTTTCCAGGAGTATATGGTCGGTAAGAGAAAAAGTTTTCACTATGTATCTACTTGTTAGTTGGCTTATACGAAGATTTAGGGGAGGTTCGCAAGACTCTGCTAACATTACATCGATGGGAGTTGAATTGCGAAATCCGAGAGCCAGGCGGATGGCCTTGTATTGGAGTCTATTGAGTTTGTCAAATTCTGATAAACTACTTGGGCGGAGGATATGACTACCGTATTCAATGGAGCTCCTCATGAGTCCACGATAAAGGGCAATCAGGGTTTGGGGATTGGCTCCAAACCAGGTAGATCTGAATGGATTCAGTATAGCTATTGTTTTATGGCATTTTGAAAGGAGATTATGGATATGAGTCTTAAAGTTAAGCTTATAGTCTAGTTCCACTCCAAGAAACCTGGCTGATTGTTCGGCAATCACCGGTCGGTTATTGATGGTAATCTGATAATCATTTGGGATGAATCGTTTTGTTGAGAAAATTACTAGGTGAGACTTTTCGGGGGATATGTCAAGCTTTTTGGATTGGAGGTGGTTCGAAAGTCGTTGTACGGAACGTTCAATTTTGTCGAGGGATAATTGTAGATGTGAGCTACGATGGTAGATTACGAGATCATCAGCGAATGCTACTATCTCAGTTCCAAGGTCAACTAGGCTAGGAAGATTGGACAAGTAAATATTGAAGAGGATAGGACTGAGGACCGAGCCTTGCGCTGTGCCTTTATTCATAGGGTACGGTCCTTCCAGGTTCCCCTGGATGACGAAGTAGGACCGTCTGTAAGCTAGGAGAAAATAAATGAAATTAGCTATTTTTTTGGGTATTCCTATTCTGGCTAAATCTTTGTATAAGATAAAGGGATCGACATTATCAAAGGCACCCTTAATGTCCAAGAAAACTGCAGGGGTGAACTGATTTTTTACAAACCCTGTAAAGATCTCGGTGGTAATTATTGCTAAATTATCTGCACATGATTTTAATTTACGAAAGCCAAATTGATAGGGGGGAAGGATATTATGGGTTTCTAACCACCAGGTAAGTCTATTGGCAACAATTTTTTCACAGAGCTTTAAAAAACAAGAGGCGAGGGCGATAGGCCTGAATTTGTTGGGCTGATTCTTGGGGAGCAGGAAAATGAGGTATTGATGCCATGATTCTGGGAATGTACCGTTGGATAGGAGTTCATTGTAGGTTTTTAGTAACACGTCTTTGAGTAATCAATTTTGTCTAATCCTGGAGATGATTTTTTGGACGTTGCTAGTGCCTGATTAAATTCGTTCTGGGAAAAGTCATTTTCTAGAAATTCGTTGTGTTGAAAAGGAATTTGGGGGGGTGGAAGAGGAGAGTAGTCTTCATGGAGATTGGGGCAAAACTCAGTCACAAATTCTTTCATTCTATTAATTGTTTCAGTATCCTGAGGAGACGCTAGGTTGGGATTGAAGGACTTTCTATTTTTGAAGCTTTTAATTCTTTGCCAGACGAGTGCTAAAGGGGTGCGATTGTTCAATGATGAGCAGAAGCTTATCCATCCTTTAATTTTTTCCTTCCTAAGGGTTAGTTTCGTAGCGGCGGTTTGTTTTTTCAGTGCAACATAGTTGGGAAATCCCGAATATCTTCTAAAAATTGAGGTGGCTCGTCTACGGAGGGTGACAGCTCTGGAGCATTCTTCGTTCCACTAGGGAGCAGGCGGGATTTTGCTGTTGGGTTTTTTTTTTGGAGGAATGAAACGTTTTAGGCTGATGAGGAGGCGGTAAGGAGATTTGGACGGCTTTCATGATTAGGGATATTAGTTCCTCGTATTTTTGACAAGCCGACAAGTCATCAGGAAGGTCTGTTATTTTTTCCGAATGGTCTAAAAGGTGCGTATCAAATATTTGCCAATCGATTTTTGAGGTTTTAATTTTATGGCAAAAGAAGTTACATTTTACTGGGGAGGTATTTAGGGTTATATCTATAGGATTGTGGTCACTACCCATACGGTCGGGAAGGACTTTCCATGCTGATTGGATGGCTATGTTGGATGTGACAAGGGTTATGTCGATTGCCGAGGCCGCCTCCCCTGGACGGGTAATTTTTGTGGGAGAGCCGTCATTGATGGGGACGAAGTTCGAATCAGCAAGTGCCGATAGAAGTTCCGCCCCAATCGGGCCATCTCTCCCACATCCCCAGGAAGATGAGTGACAATTGAAGTCCCTCCCGATAAGTGTGGCATACGAGTTAGGTCGGTCGTTGAAGAGCCTGGACCAGTCTGTATATAGTACTGGTTCACTCGGTTTTTTGTATAGGCAGTAGATGTTAAGGTCACCTCTAGTTGTTGAGATGGTGATTCCACAAAGATGTAAGTTAGGAGATAAGGTGGAGACATCAGGAATGATGGAGTAGTTGTACGAGTCTCGGATGGCGATAGCTACCCCGCCTCCTTGTTGGCCTAGTTCATCATTTCGTAGGATGTTGAAATGGGGGATTGAATAGTTAGATTGGTAGGGTTTCAGCCATGTTTCTGAGATGAGTAGGATGTCAAAGTCATTTACTATTTTTCTAAGTTCTGCTGTTTTGGGCCTTACACTTTGCGCATTCCATTGCAAAATACGCAAAGGGGGGTTCCCTGGATCGAAAAGGTTCATTGTTGGCTTGCGGGTAGGGAAGGGAGGGGTGAGGAGGAGTTAGGAGAATTCATCGACATGGTGGGAATTGGCAGATGGGTGGATAGGTTCTGGAGGTTGGAGAGCTGCGTGAATAAACCGAGGGATTGGAGTAGGGGAGTTAATTTGTCTATGATGAGGTTAATGATGTTGGTAACTTGGAGGACCATGTTGTTGATCTCGGCAAAAATCGGGTTAGTAGGGTAATGAGGGTGTTGGATGTGTGAGGAAAGGGGGGGGGAGGGGTAAGCGGTGGAATTGATTTTTCCTTTATTCAGAGATTGGTTCAAGTTGGTGTAGGGTGCACCGTTTGGAGAAATTATGATGTCTCTGAGAGGGATGTTTGGTGGAATGGGAGGTTTTCTTTGTTTTGTTTGTCGATTAGTGGGACTGAGGGGTTGTTGTGTGAAAGTTGGGTAGAAGCAGTTTGAGGTTGATTGATCTTGGGAGGAGGGTGGCGGGGTCTTATTGGCTCTGTGAGCAGGTGATTTTGTAACCCTGGAGTATGTTGGTTGTGAGGTGGAGGGGGGTGGGGTAGGGGGGGGGGGGATGAGGAGAGGGAAAGAATGGGTGGTGGTTGCAGAGGGGGGCGTTCTCCAATGGGTGGGAGGATTGGGAAGTTGATGGTGTTTCGTTGGGGAGGTGTGGGGGTGTTTGTTACACCAAAGATGTCATTCCGTCCTTTCAGAGCGTCTCTGCCATCAGCATAAGAGATGCTGTTTGCGGCAGCAAATTTGTGTATTGCTCTCTGAGCTTGGAGTTCAGGGCAGTTGGAGTCAGTGGATATGTGTTGTCCTTTGCAATTGATGCACTTTGGGGGGTTGTTGATATCAGGGCATTGTTCTGTCTCTTCATGGGACGTAGTGCCACAGTGCTTACAGGTTTTTTGGTTTCTGCAAAATTTTTTTGTGTGACCAAAACGAAGGCATTGTGCACATCGTTTAACTGGCGAGGTGAATGGGAATATTTCAAATCGTATGTTGTAGAGAGAGACTTCCGTAGGGAGGATTTGGCCTTCGAATTTGAGGAGTATAGTAAGGGAGGGGGATGACACTTTGTCAGGGTAGCGTATGAATTTTTGGCATCTCGATACTTCTAGGATGTTGACCGAGGATTGTAGGTTGTCTTTGAGTTCTTCTACAGAAACATCAAGGGGGGCATTTTTTATAATGCCTTGTCTTATGATTGCAAATTGGGGGATATATCCAAGAATTTTGTTTTGTTTAAGGGAGGGATGATCCATGATTGTGTGAGCATCATTACGGGTGGAAAAAGAGACTCGAATGGATTGACCGATTTTTTTAGCACAGAAGGTTTCAGTTTTCATATTAGTTTCAACAAAAATTTTTGAAATGACTCTGGCGAGTTTAATGTCAGTGACTTCTACTGCGCCAGGTTGGCTGTAATCGGCCTGAAACATAACTTCATACTTTGGGTTCGTGGAATTGGGGGGAAAGCGATTGTTCAGGATATCTGGGTTAATAGGTACTGGGAGACGTTTGTTTTGAGAAGTGGGATCATTTGTTGTTTGTGTTGGGTTTTGGGGGTTACGGGGTTTAGAAATATAAGGTAATTCAGTTGACACATGAGCTTGTTTAGGGGGTTTCTCCTGATTCGTCTCAAGGTTATTGGTAGAATCATCGTCACTAATATTTTTCCTTTTGTTTGAGTTATTTGTAAAGTCCATTACAAATTCAGACTCATCCAAGGAATTGTTAGTTTGTGGGAGGGTAGGAGTAGGAGTTGAACTGGGGTGTTGAAGTAAGTTTTGGTAGGATGAGTTTGGAGTATTTCTGAGTTGTTCAATGGTCATGTCATTATTTGTAGGTACATTATTAATGGTACAGAATTCTCTATACTCGTCCCAAACCGCGGCATTTATCGCTTCTTGTTCTATTTCTAGGACAGAAAGGGATTGGGGGGAAAGAGTTTGATTTAGAAAGGGGTCATTAAAAAGTTGAGAGGAAATAGGGGAGTCAGTGGGATTGAGAGGTAGAGATCCAGTTTCTTGGTTGTGGTGGATTTGTGACTTATTATTCATTGTGGAGGATGATAGCTAGGAGAAAGATAGAGTTAGGATACCAACTAAAGATTGTGCAAGTCATAAATAGTAAGAGATAAGAGAAGCCATGCAAAGCAGTAGGATACTCATCGGAGAGAAGGTCAGGTTGGCGATGGCTTCCCACGCCTGTGGGAGCGCCGAATAGAGGTAGAATGTCTTTTTGTTCACACAAAATGTTAGCACTCAAACTATAGTTAATTAGGTTTAAAGCAATAAACTGTGTGCTAATAATATTTAATAGCAAAGAAAAGGTGCAGAAGAGCAAAGTCAAAACACGTAGAAAAGGAAAAGAAAAATAAAAGAACACACAAAGAAAAAGAAAAAGTTTGTAATAGTGGGGGTCACTACACAATGGTTTTGGTTCGGGAGAGACAACGTAAATACGTCTAAGCGCTACCACTGTTCAAACCGAACTCGTTCGGGAAAGTAAATAAAGACGGAAATATTAAAGAAAACAGGTCTCTCCCGATCTTCGCAATCACGGTTGGCCCTGAAGTAACCTTGAGCAGCTTTGCTGCTATTAAAACTATTTTCTATCACACATACAAGATAGAAAAATTTGTGAAATCCGAGCAACCGACCCAGTGTTTCAGGTGCCAACGGTTCGGCCATGCAAGCCAACACTGCAAACTGAACCCCAGATGTGTAAAGTGTGCGTCAAACCATGACGTCAAAGCCTGCACTTCGAAACCTCTCAAGTGCGCGAACTGCGGACTAGCCCACACGGCCAGGTACAGAGAGTGTTCCATGCGCCTAAAATTCATGGAAACCCAACAAAAACGCGCACAGGAAAGGAACATCCAGTTCCTCCAGTCTCCTGCAGTCCCAGTGCCAACTCCGAGTTCTACCGCCAACACGTCCAGGCCCACCTACGCTTCCTTCTTCCCGACGGTGAAAACCTCGAGAAGGAATCTTATCGCACTCACTGCTGAACCTAGGACCATCCTAATGGAAACACATGTTCCCGAATCTTATTTAAGTAGAACTAAAAACTATATAATTACAGCGAAGCAAGTCCTTGACGAGCTAAAAACCCTTAGAATTCCCGAAATCCTTCCAGAGCTTAAAGAGATGAGCTCTAAACTCCAAACAGCCCTGACACCAATTGATAGGATCATAATCATCGCATCCTATGTCCACCTGTTCTCACCCTCCTCAGACACATCTACAATTCCCCAGCAAACATAACCAACATATTAGCAATTAATATTTTTGCGCTCGAGCCTAATCTGGACGAGTTATTACACATCGTCCATAGAAATAACATCAAAATTTGTCTGATTTCAGAGACTAACTTAAACAGCAAAACGAAGAAAATTAACTTCCCAGACTTCTCGCTAATCAGGGAAGACAGAACGGCCAAAGCAGGTGGTCGTGTTGCGGTGGCGATCCACAAAACCTTGTCACATAGAACTCTTCCGCATGATCTCCTGTCGCTCACCGAATACGTGGGAGTAGAGGTCCAAGTAAACCATAAAAAAACGAAGATCTACTCGATCTACAATCCACCGGATGTCTCAATAGATACAAACCTATTGAGGCACCTACATTCCGACAGTACTCCAACAATTATTGTTGGAGACTTCAATGCGAAGGACACTCCTTGGACCTCTGCTAGGCCAAACAAATCAGGTAAGATTCTCTCAAATTTTTTGACGGAACAAAAAATTAATCTGCTCTTTCCAGACGTTCCTACACACTGCCCTCATAAGTTCAAACACTCCTAGTACTATTGACCTTTTATCAACTAACAACATCTCTATCATTAATATTCACCACACTTTCCGAATCCCCATCCGATCACCTACCATTGTTTTTCTCCGTATTTGGCAGACCAACCTCACCAGAATCATCAAAAATTTTAAACTATGCGAAAACCGACTGGAATAAATTCAAGGATACCTTAAATGATGAGATTTCTACACCGAACCCTACTTGTAATAACACTGAAGCAATAGATCAACACATAACACATTTCACTCAAGTCATTCAAACAGCCCTGGATTCCTCCACTCCCATCCGCTCAACCAAATCCACCCACATTCCTATCCCACCCGAAATAGCCTCATTAATAAAACTAAAAAATTACATTAGGTCAAGATGGCAAAAAACGCGAAATCGCGACCTTAAATCCGAACTCAATCAGCTGATAAAAGAAATCAGACTTAAATTAACCGAATGGAAACAATCATCTTGGGACAACAAACTCAGAAACATAAACTTAAAAGATCACTCTATTTGGCACGTAGCAAAATATTTTAATAACACCAGTAAAAGAAAAATCCCCACACTAAAGTCAAACAACACACTCCACACAGAAGACCATGATAAGGCTAATACACTTTGCAAACACTACGCAAAAATACACGAATTATCGGCCTCCCGAGGTAACAAATCTTTTGAACAACAAGTCACAGGTCATGTGAGAAAAACTATCCTCAAAGCCCCTATCGAAACTCCCATTAAATTCCTTACAAAAAAATCCTTAAAAAATAAATCAGCCCCGGGTGTGGATAATATTCCCAATATAGCACTAAAAAACCTCCGAATTAAAGCAATAAGTTTACTAACAAAGATATACAATGCATGCCTCCTCAGACAATATTTCCCGGAACTCTGGAAAGGAGCGGTGGTCATTCCGATTCTACAGCCCGGTAAGCCCCCTTCGCATCCGGTGAGCTATAGGCCTATTAGCCTCCTACCGGTATTGGCTAAACTCTTTGAGCGAATAATTTTAGCTCGTCTCAAAAAACCCATAGAAGAGTTACAGCTAATGCCCATCAATCAATTTGGTTTTCGATCAGAACACTCCACCTGCCACCAGCTGGTTAGAATTACGAATGATATAAAATCCGCGAAAGACCGGAAAGAAGATATCGTTCTTCTTCTCCTGGACAGCGAGAAGGCCTTTGATTCTGTTTGGCCCACAGGCCTTATATACAAACTCGAAGGATTAAATGTCCCTAAATATCTATGTAAAATTTTACTATCATATCTCTCAAATAGATATATCCGAGTTCGAGTCGAAACTTCGGTTTTGGATAAAATAGAAATTGTCGCGGGAGTCCCACAAGGGTCTATTCTCTCGCCTGTTTTATTCAACTTGTACATTGCTTCTGTTTTTAGCAGAATTCCGAGAAATGTATCCATTGCCGGCTATGCTGATGACATTGCTTTGTACTCAGCTAGCAAATCGATCAACAAAGCTATTAGAAGAACAGAAAATGCTGCTTCTCTCACAATCAGTGAATTAACGAAATGGAAAATTCAAGTGAATGCTGCTAAAACAGAAGCAATCTTATTTACTAGCTCCAAGGCCAAGCCGACTTTAACTATTCGTAGCGATAAGATCACACCAACCGACTCTGTAAAGTATTTAGTGGAGTATTCCTGTGGAAAAAGCATATATCTGAAATCAAGGCCAAGACTAAAGTTATCCTAGTAAGATTGTATAATTTGCTAAAATCACCCGCGCTCAGTCAATCCTTCAAACTTACTCTCTACAAAGGGTTAATTAGGCCCATTATCACCTATGGTTGTCCTGCCTGGCACAATGCAGCGAAAATGCACTTGACTCATCTTCAAGTGATTCAAAATAAATTCCTACGAATAATAGGAAATTTTAAAAGAAGAACGACTATTGTGGAAATAGACGAAACGCTCAGCATGACAACCATAGGCGAATTTATCGATAGAATAAATGAGACATTTAAATTTAAGCTACAATCCCATCCTAATCCCCAGCTCCAAAACATCAATATTGACATAAAATCCAATTGGTCCCGCTAACCACTTGTTTTGCCCCACCTTTCCATATATCCTTTTCTCTCCCGCCCCTCATGCACCCATTACTTATAAGGTTTTTTAGAAGTCATTTTTCCTTATATCGAGTTATCATGTAAATAATCACAAATGTCTGTAATAATGAAAAATTAGGTTACACTTCTTTCAAATTAGATATAAAGCCAACGGTTGGTGATCTAGAACGTAGCACTTAAGATATTAATACTGTATATAGTATGTATATATGATAAATGTTAATAAACAATTTTCAAGTCAAGTTCAAGTCAAGTTTGGCGTGAGTATTTGTTTTGAGTCGGTGTCGTGCGGACGCATGTCTACCGCTCTCTGCGAAATATAATTTTCTAACGTACAGCGCTTATAGTACAGTGAAATTCTAAATCGAGTAAAAGTTTTAGCACAAAAGTGTCAAGCTTAAAAAACCTCAAAATTCCCTTGGCTCCAAAAAGGAAAGCCAAAATGAGTCCTCCGATGGAAGACCCTAAAAAAACGAAAAAAACCGTTACGAAACCTTGGACTAGTGCGAGTTCAGTTCCCGCTCGCCTCGCCAAACCCTCCGACACTTCTGATGGACCTCAAGAGACTCCAAAACAAATTTCTGTCCCTCCATTAATCAGCGAGAATGAAAAAATGGAGACAAAAAAATTAATCAATTTTCTGCAGAGCAACGCCACAGATAAAAATTTCAAGATGAAATTTAATGGAAGTACCACGATCGTCCATCTACGAACGCTCGAGGACTACAACAAAATCGCAAGTATCCTGAAAAGGCAAGATATAAATTTTTTCACTTTTGGTCTTAAAAGTGAGCGACCGAAAAAATATATTCTGAAAGGGCTTCCAAGCAGTTTTTCACAAACGAAATTCAAGCCGAGTTATGAAAACACGGCATCAACGTACTTTCCGTTCGCCAGTTCGTGAAAGTAAACAAAGACGAAGACACCAAAGAAAACAGGCCATCACCGATCTTGGCTATCACGGTTGGCCCGGAAACAACCTTGAGCAGCTTCGCTGAAATCAAAACGATTTTCTACCATCCATATAAGGTAGAAAAATATGTAAAATCCCAGCAACCTACCCAATGCTTCAGGTGCCAGAGATTTGGCCACGCAAGCCAACATTGCAACCTGAACCTGAGATGCGTCAAGTGTGCGTCAAACCACGACGTAAAAGTCTGCACTTCCAAAACCCTGAAGTGTGCAAACTGCGGACTCGCCCACACAGCCAGCTACAGAGAGTGTTCCATGCGCCTAAAATTCATGGAAACTCAGAAAAAACGAGCCCAATCGGCCAGGCCCAGCATAGCGCCATTGGAATTGCCCGCTACACCTCACTCGGCCACGATCCAGAATCTGGAAAGGAACATCCAGTTCCTCCAGTCTCCTGCAGTCTCAGTGCCAACTCCGAGTTCTACTGCCAACACGTCCAGGCCCACCTACGTTTCCTTCTTCCCGACGGCGGAAACCTCGAGAAGAAATCTTATTGCACCCACTGCTGAACCTAGGACCATCCCAATGGAAACACATGTTCCCGAATCTCATTTAAGTAGAACTAAAAACTATGTAATTACAGCGAAGCAAGTCCTTGACGAGCTAACAACCCTTAGAATCCCCGAAATCCTTTCAGAGCTTAAAGAGATGAGCTCTAAACTCCAAACAGCCCTTACACCAATTGATAGGATCACAATCATCGCATCCTATGTCCACCTGTTCTTACCCTCCTCAAACACACCTACGATTCCCCAGCAAACATAACCAACATATTAGCAATTAATATTTTTGCGCTCAAGCCTAATCTGGACGAGTTATTACACCTCGTCCACAG
The DNA here is from genome assembly GCA_026005395.1 of Asobara japonica. Classification (NCBI taxonomy): domain Eukaryota; kingdom Metazoa; phylum Arthropoda; class Insecta; order Hymenoptera; family Braconidae; genus Asobara; species Asobara japonica. The sequence continues at coordinate 12,306 of BQMI01000194.1, read as the reverse complement.
AAGTAACATCAAAATTTGTCTGATTTCAGAGACTAAGTTAAACAGCCAAACGAAGAAAATTAACTTCCCAGACTTCTCGCTGATCAGGGAAGACAGAACGGCCAAAGCAGGTGGTGGTGATCCACAAAAGCTTGTCACATAGAACTCTTCCGCATGATCTCCTGTCGCTCACCGAATACGTGGGAGTAGAGGTCCAAGTAAACAATAAAAAAACGAAGATCTACTCGATCTACAATCCACCGGATGTCTCAATAGATACAAACCTATTGAGGCACCTATTTTCCGATAGTACTCCAACAATTATTGTTGGAGACTTCAATGCGAAGGACACTGCTTGGACCTCTGCTAGGCCAAACGAATCAGGTAAGATTCTCTCAAATTTTTTGACGGAACAAAAAATTAATCTGCTCTTTCCAGACGTTCCTACACACTACCCTCATAATTCAAACACTCCTAGTACTATTGACCTTTTATTAACAAACAACATCTCTATCATTAAAAATTTCACCACACTTTCCGAATCCCCATCCGATCACCTACCATTGTTTTTCTCCCTATTTGGCAGACCAACCTCACCAGAATCATCAAAAATTTTAAACTACGCAAAAACCGACTGGAATAAGTTCAAGGATATCTTAAATGATGAGATTTCTACACCAAACCCTACTTGTAACAACACTGAAGCAATAGATCAACACATAACACATTTCACCCAAGTCATTCAAACAGCCCTGGATTCCTCCACTCCCAAACGCTCAACCAAATCCACCCACACTCCTATCCCACCCGAAATAGCCTCATTAATAAAGCTAAAAAATTACATTAGGTCAAGATGGCAAAAAACCCGAAATCGCTACCTTAAATCCGAACTCAATCAGCTGATAAAAGAAATCAGACTTAAATTAACCGAATGGAAACAATCATCTTGGGACAACAAACTCAGAAACATAAACTTAAAAGATCACTCTATTTGGCGCGTAGCAAAATATTTTAATAAGACCGCTAAAACAAAAATCCCCACACTGAAGTCAAACAACACACTCCACACAGAAGACCACGACAAGGCGAATACACTCTGCATACACTATGCAGCAATACACGAAATATCGGCCTCCCGAGGCAACAAATCTTTTGAACAACAAGTCACAGGTCATGTGAGAAAAACTATCCTCAAAGCCCGCATCGAAACTCCCATTAAATCCCTGACAAATCCCCGTGAAATCTCTTCCGCTATCAAAAAATTAAAAAATAAATCTGCCCCGGGTGTGGATAATATTCCCAATATAGCACTAAAAAACCTCCCAATTAAAGCAATAAGTTTACTAACAAAGATATACAATGCATGCCTCCTCAGACAATATTTCCCGGAACTCTGGAAAGGAGCGGTGGTCATTCCGATTCTAAAGCCCGGTAAGCCCCCTTCGCATCCGGTGAGCTATAGGCCTATTAGCCTCCTACCGGTATTGGCTAAACTCTTTGAGCGAATAATTTTAGCTCGTCTCAAAAAACCCATAGAAGAGTTACAACTAATGCCTATCAATCAATTTGGTTTTCGATCAGAACACTCGACCTGCCACCAGCTGGTTAGAATTACGAATGATATAAAATCCGCGAAAGACCGGAAAGAAGATACCGTTCTTCTTCTCCTGGACAGCGAGAAGGCCTTTGATTCTGTTTGGCCCACAGGCCTTATATACAAACTCGAAGGATTAAATGTCCCTAAATATCTATGTAAAATTTTACTATCATATCTCTCAAATAGATATATCCGAGTTCGAGTCGAAACTTCGCTTTCGAATAAAATAGAAATTGTCGCGGGAGTCCCACAAGGGTCTATTCTCTCGCCTGTTTTATTCAACTTGTACATTGCTTCTGTTTTTAGTAGAATTCCGAGAAATGTATCCATTGCAGGCTATGCTGATGACATTGCCTTGTACTCAGCTAGCAAATCGATAAACAAAGCTATTAGAAGAATAGAAAATGCTGCTTCTCTCACAATCAGTGAATTAACGAAATGGAAAATTCAAGTGAATGCTGCTAAAACAGAAGCAATCTTATTTACTAGCTCCAAGGCCAAGCCGACCTTAACTATTCGTAGCGATAAGATCACACCAACCGACTCTGTAAAGTATTTAGGCTTACACATCGATTCCAAACTCCTGTGGAAAAAGCATATATCTGAAATCAAGGTCAAGACTAAAGTTATCCTAGTAAGATTATATAATTTGCTAAAATCACCCGCGCTCAGTCAATCCCTCAAACTTACTCTCTACAAAGGGTTAATTAGGCCCATTATCACCTATGGTTGTCCTGCCTGGCACAATGCAGCGAAAATGCACTTGAATCATCTTCAAGTGATTCAAAATAAATTCCTACGAATAATAGGAAATTTTAAAAGAAGAACGACTATTGTGGAAATACACGAAACGCTCGGCATGACAACCATAGGCGAATTTATCGATAGAATAAATGAGACATTTAAATTTAAGCTACAATCCCATCCTAATTCCCAGCTCCAAAACATCAATATTGACATAAAATCCAATTGGTCCCGCTGACCACCTATTTTGTCCCACCTTTCCATATATCCTTTTCTCTCCCGCCCCTCATGCACCCATTACTTATAAGGTTTTTTAGAAGTCATTTTTCCTTATATCGAGTCATCATGTAAATAATCACAAATATCTGTAATAATGAAAAATTAGGTTACACTTCTTTCAAATTAGATATAAAGCCAACGGCTGGTGATCTAGAACGTAGCACTTAAGATATTAATACTGTATATAGTATGTATATATGACAAATGTTAATAAACAATTTTCAAGTCAAGTCAAGTTTGGCGTAGTGGGCTAAAGTGATCTGCCTACTCCAAACCGATCCTAGGATCATGGGTTCCAATCCCGCTTGGGCGAAAGTTTTTTCAGAAAAGAATTTTCGTCACTTCGCTCGATTCGAACTCATGAGCCGAAAAAGTTAACAGTTCCCCCACCCCCAAAAGTTCCAAAACGTGTACCGAAAATTGTTCACAACCGAATGATCCTACCCTCACTGTGAACGAATAACACCCGTAACTTCGAATTACAGAGGAAACAGTCGTGAGCATCTAACAACTATAATAAGTCCAGAGCGGTCGTTAACAACCCTGGCAGTTGTACAGCGACCGAAAATAACCCTACAAACAAACAAACAAGTGGATATAGTATGATAGACTCTTTGTGAGGATTAAAAATTAGTGTTTAATCCAAATGATTGGAATGTTTGCAGTTTTCTAATTATTACGAAATTTTTGAAATTTTCCTTTTTAAGTCTCGACTATTCTAAAAAAAATTCTCATTTTCAAAATCCCTAAAATTGTCAATGGGAAGATTTCTCAAATTACTGAGTACTAAATATTATTATATTCCTTATATTATCATTATAGCTGGTATTATTGACAATAACTTCCCTCGTCGGCATTTGAAATGTAAGATTCTCCATGGGAGTTTTAACGCGACGTATTTTTAATGAGTCTATGCGAATTTTTTTAATCCGAAGTTTTGTAGTTATAGAACGGTAGCGATCGACTGTAATCAAGTAGTCACCTCATACTTGATGCCACCCGATGAAATCAGTAGTAATTAAAACAATTGTGCACCCAATTCAAACCCAATCAGATTAAGTAACACCTCCCCGAAATCCCGGAAACTTTTTGTTCGGTAGATATTTTGCGTCAATATAAAAGTTTTCCAGCACAGAACTCACGGACTCAAGCTAATAACAACCTGGGCCTGAGGTGCATAAGTGCCGACTTTCCGTGAATTTACAATCAGCAATTTTCCTCACAGGGGATTAATGGAAAATCGTCTCGCGATGTGAGAATAATTTGCTAGAAACCAATGTACGTTGTTGCAGAGTTTTCGGGAAAACTGTGTTAAATAAAAAATATTATTCTCGAAAGAAACAATGTTCATAAAATGTTGGAGTAAAACATTTCCAGTAAATGGAGGATGCAATCTATTTTTAGCAGTTGGGGAATTTGCTACTGGAGCAAACTATATCTATAGTAGAGAATTGGCTAATCTTTGAGACTGCAGTTGGAGCATATCCTAGAAATTAATAGCATGTAAATTAGGAATTGAGGCATGCAAGTCAATTCAATAAACCTAAAATGGTGCGAAGTCGTCAAAAAATTATTATCTATCAATAATACGGAAATACATATTGTGATAAGATATCATTAGAACTGGCATTGTTAATAGCAAGATGAAAAAATTCTTGAGTTTCTCAATCACGAATGTATACCACTCTACCACGAGCATTTCCACCTAATGGCAGATTCTTGGAAATTGATACATTTCGATTTTAGTTCTATGACGCTAGAACACGTGAGATTGCACTAGTCTGCCCCACGTGATTGTCACACTTAGCTATTACATACATATTCTCCACAATGTCAAAAATTACATCATAACTCATCTCACCTAGCAATAGTCCATCCATGTCGAACAAAACATGCGTAACTTTGTTATACATATTCTCCATTGTCATGCCTCTTAACACCTGCAATTGAATATTGACGTTAAATGTGAAAAATTCCAAGGTTATTCCATGATTTGGTTGAATTTTGACTTACAACTTGCGATAGAAAAATCACTTTCACGAAGTTGTCAAGTTTTTTAAATTCACGTGTAACCTCTGGTGTAAGATTTTAGAAGACTAGCTGTTCAGTATCACTTTTTTCTAATCAATTTGGACGGTTAGCAGCTCGATGCTTGCCGGTAGAATAATGCTCGTGAAATGGCAATGAATTGAACAAATATTTGACAGAGGCATGCGACTGGCCGATTGATTGAGTGGTGGGGGAAATAGAGATCTACCGTATCTACTGTCATGTGATAAATGATGTAAATCTATAGTTATAAAAAAGTAGAAGCAAACTAATTGTGTGAGTTTTTCGGTACATTGTATTTGTTTCTTATACCAATATAAGTCTTATCGCAATATTGCTTCCGTCATTATTTGACTTTGCCACGTGCTTTTGAAGGTTAACCAATTCTTTATGCGGAATTGAACAATCATTAGCAGTATTACTAATTAAGGAGGCAATTGTTGAATTAAAATTGCCAGTAATTTATGGACTTGCACCTGGTTTGTTTAAGTTTGTTTCTAAATGATGAATTTTTGTGCACGTGGTGATGCAACATTTGACACTTTTTGTTCGGTACATATTTCGTGAATGAAAAAGTTTAAGTCAAGAAAGATCTGTTGTCAGTTTTAGGCTGAACTCGTCATTATTAACATCAATTAGGTTTTTTTAGTCCTTTACTATTTGGATTAATCTCATTGACAAATCTGTTACTCGAGTGTAAAACAGCGTTTGACAACAAAAACAGGACTAATTTTTTCGGGGTGGCAATTTTGCAGTTCAATTATTTGAATTATTTTATAATGAATGTATAAGTAGAGTTTTCTTATGTGCAGTTTCAGAGATTTAATTTAATGAGTGACAAATCAAACTTGAAAATTTGAGCATCAACACTGTCAGTATACATAAATTCTGTACTTTTGAGCACTATAAACAATAAAACAAAATTAAGGCCTACAGCTAAGTAAATTATACTGGAGGAGTCCATAATTAGACATTTCACAATATGTTCTAAAATACTATTCTCAAACTCGTGATGGGTTTGTATTGTGATTACAGTTTTTTTTAACATGAATCCCTTGCCGGGATATGCACCTTATCAAGACTTTGAATCGTTAGTTCTCATTATGGAGGTTACGGTTCGTTTCAGCCTCTATGAAGCAAATTCTTGTTTCGAATCAATGGTCAAATTTGCAATTGAATTTTTTCCAAGAAACGTTTTTTGTAGAGAAAGCCCATGAGCCCCGTAAAAATACAATTTTTCTAACAAATATGATCATAATCTGGGCCGAAGGCTTATATTTCTCATACAAATACTTTACAGGCCTTATGACATAATATACTATTATCAACTTTTTGCTCCGAATCTCAACGATTCGTCAAAATAAGGATCTGGAAGACACATGATTGGATTAATCTTGAGAAATTTGTAGAAAGAACATAGTCTGACATAGTTCCGATGAAATCTATTACAAAATTTTCATCGAAATTTCGTGATATGATTTCGATGTCTCAGTATCAGTTTATACGTCTTCAAGACACTTTTTAAGAACAGTTCGGCATTTGGTGCACTTTCTATAATTATCGCTTCTAATAATCCATGGAAATCGGGAAATTGAGCGAATACGGGTTACATATAAATGCTTTAAAGGCCATATGACATACTATGCTTTTTGTCACGAGGCTTCCTAACCGAGTTCTTTGCGCGGCCTAGGCCTGATAAGTGCCACTTATCGGCCTAGGCCTCGCAAAGAACGAGGTTAGGCGGGCCGAGTGACAAAAAAACATTTTTTTTACTTTATCTCACTTCATGGATACCGCCGACAGCACACACGGAATGTTCCTGCCATCGGTCGGAGTCCGTGAGAAAATATTTTTCAGAAAAAAATATTTGCAGTGAGCCGGAATCGAACGCGGGACCTTTAGAATAGTAGGTAGACACTCTACCCACTACACCAAAGCCCCGTCATTGCGCTGTGTGTGTGTGTGTGTGTGTGTGTGTGCGTATGTGTGTGTGTACGTGTAAATAAAAACTTTGTTTAACGTTTCCGGCGGAGACACCGGAGGGATTTTTTTTTTTTATCGACGTGTCTTATTGGTCTTCAGGTCTGAAAGAAGTGTTTTTACAATTGTCCCATCCGGTCAATGGTTTTTGAAAATTTTAATTATTTATAACGCTGTATCTCGAGAACGGTGACAGATATGAGCAAGTGTCCAACAAAAGTTGTTCCTCTCGTGGAACTACATATTTCATGGCGTATTACTTTTTTTGCTAAGCATCATATATCACGAGATATCGATAAAAAATCATAATAATCAATCAATAGCCGAATTTGCGTAACTGATATACAACTTGACTTCATACGTGTATCGTTACAAACACACACTCACACACTATCAGGAAGTTATTGATGCGACCGGTCCAGGGTCACACTCACGTCCCATTTATTTTATGTTGGAGGCGGTTAAAAGTGTTAAATATTGAAATATCTTTCCGCGAGAAATTTCCTGAATTTCCCTTCAAATTATCAAATCGACGAAATAGCGAAAAAGCTGTGTTCAACCTCTAAAGATTTATATTTCGATTTTTTATGGTGATGGTGGAGGATAAAAATCAAAATTATTTCTCTACCCAGAAAGGTTCCTAACGAAAATCATATTCTGATTTTTCTAGCCATTCCGGGATTTGTTTAAGTTGATGGTCAGATTTTGACAGTAATTTGTTTAAGGATGTTCGACCGCTATTCGTAATTTTTTTTTAATTTTTTGACGATTTACCCCAAATTTTTGGTTCCATTGACGGGGAAAAAATGTACGATTTGTCCATAACATTATTATTTATGCACTCTCGAAATTTTATCACCGCAAACATATTTTTGAGGGTTTTCTCTACGTTTGTATGAAAATTCATAAAATTTTAGAAAAAAACGCTGAAAAATGGGTCTGCGACAATGAAATTTTAGGAGTCAATAGAAATAAAGCTACAGAAAAATTGTACATTTTTTCCCGCCTATCAAACCAAAAATTTGGGATTAATTAGCAAAACATTGCCAAAAGTGAGAAATAGCGGCTGAACATCCTTAAGAACGTTAGTCATCACAAATAAATTTAACTCGAGATATCATTTTTTTTAGCTTATTACTATTTCAGACAAAGTAGTAAACTGATGAGTGCATTTGGATTTGACACTGATTGTTAAAGAGTCACTCGAAATCGAAAGAAGACCACAAATATTTTGTGAAACCTATTCTGTAGAAGAAAATGTGGTTTACAGAAAATGTTCTTCGGAAATCTCGCACATCTCCACCTATTTTCGAGTTTTTCTCCAAAGACCGCGCTCAAGTGTAGGTGAGTTGAAACAAGAAAAACAATATGGTATATGTTAATGGCGCATTTTTTCTATAATATTCAGTAGGATAACTCATACCAACAGTCAAGACAAATAAGCCTCCAATTTATTCCTCTATTCAGTCAACTCCATGCGAATTATTCTGTTCATAGGATAAATATCGATATGCCTCGAGAGTTTGGGATAAGCATACACCGATCACTCTCCCAATTATTGACTAATGTATTTCGAAGGAATTGATTGAGAGAAAGGGAAACGATAAACATTCAAGAGATGGTTTTGAGAACCTAATGAATTCCACAATGTAAGTGAGGTATGCCTAAATCACCAACTGAATAAATTCCATTCTCCAAGTATTTGAGGAAATGCAAGTAGGACAACCCCTGAAGCTCATAAGATCTGAGAACAAAAATATAAATAGAATCGTTGGATGCACTGCAAAAACTACTTCAAACAACTTGTGAGAGATGCACAGACACCGCCTGAATATTAGCGCTTCAATCGTTTTAAAGCTATAATAATTATTTTTAATTGTTCTTAGTACAATTACCAGTTTTTTTTCCTTACAAAAAAAATTTTACAACATAAATATCATAACAACCGTAAATTGAGATGGTTCGTAATCACTAAGATGATAGTAATGGGTATTATATAAAAATCAGCATTTCCTGAACAATTCCGTGAATAATTTCCTCAAAAACTCTCTCACGTCATTTCGCCATCCTTCCGCATAATATTTACCAAAACTAATTCAACGCTTATAACTTTTAACCAGGAATATGGAGAGACACAAGCCAGGGCAATTATACGAAATAGCATTCAAAATCTGCCCACTGTTGGCTATCATCTTCAGCCTCTTAGTGACAATAACAACGCTGTACCTGAATGAGACCTTATCACTTCCCTTTATGTTCATCTCAATTCAGGTCTACCTAAATTGGTACTCAATCTGCACCATAAGTAAAAATGCCACAACAATGCGTGACAATTTTCCAAAAAAACGGGACAGTTCCCAGTGTAGCAATTCGTATGACTCCAGAGGATCATTCAGTATTAAATTAAAATATTGGTACTGTGAGAAATGTATGTGCTATACTTATAAGCCAACTCAGCATTGCCGAGCCTGCAACAAATGTTTTCACTTTCGAGACCATCATTGTTTTTTCATTGGGGCATGTATTCTACAGCAAAATATGGGAAACTTTATACTGATCTGCCTCCACACATCGTTGGCCTGTTTTTATTCTGCAACTGTCATTGGACCTCACATTTACGAGCGCCTTACTGAAGTTATTGGGGAACTTCCCAGCCGAGTTACAATTTCTTTAAATTTCTGTTTCCCTGTCGCTCTTGCAAGGTTATTAATTACGGGACAGGCACCTTGTTTGTTACTTGTTATACTATTTAATATTTTAATTTCAGTTTCCGTCGTCTGTATTTTGTGCGGAAATTGGAAATTATTCTGTTGCTTGAGGGGAAAGACAGAGGTATTATCCTCAAGTACCGAGAAAACAAGAATTGAGAGAGATTTTTGGTAGCTATGGAATATGGAACATTCTGTTTCCGTATAATGGCCTTCTAGGAACTCGAGATTACGATGGAAAATATGTGCTTAAAGAAATTTAGGTATTAGAGACTGTAGACGCTTTATTTTGTTAAGGCACCATGTTCTTATAGTAATTTTTCGAAAATTGATTGTAAGAAATTTCGCCAATTTACTAGTCTCCGAAGTATCTTGAAAACAAATATTTGGATATGTCTAAAGGACTTCTATAACTTAGCAAAACTCTACCAATAACATTTCGTTTAGAAAACTTTGACAAGGAAATAAGGACCAATGGAACGAATATGAGATATTCATTACATTTTCATTTATTGCCAAATGTAAATGGAAATCACAATTTCTTTTAGTCATGGACGTAAATCTTGAACCTGAAAAGTTTATTGAATCAAAAATTGTCATTCGCGGATTACCCGAGTATCCACGTGCAAAGAGGCAACTGACCCACTGGTAAAAACCAGCGAGAGTATAAAAAAGTACAATCTAAAATATTAGAATTACAGGTTCGAAACATAGATATTTGTATTTTGATCGAACTTTACCTCAATTTACTATCCATACCAATCGAAAAAAATGTGGGAAAACTAAGCATTAGAACACAAATCAGATTTGAATTAAATATTTCTCCGTTTCAAAACCCTAAATTTTGAATTTTTTGTAGATATTGGTAGTCTGAATATTTTCAGATTTTTTTAATCGTAAAAATGAAAAATTGTGTTCTCAGGTCCACTGATACGAACGATCTATTGAATTACAGTCTGTAGTGGCAGGATTCTTAAATCCACTCCCACTTTAACGATGATGGGAGATCCTAGGGCCAAGCAACTATTCAAATAATTGCGATTAGCGAGTCATGCACCTTAAATTGTTGTTTTTTTGCAAAAGAAAATGAGGATACTGGACACTCGGCTAGACTCAGACATTCAAGGTATTATTAGGAACAGGGATGTAAGATGATACACGGTTTCGGTATAGGTCATGTCACATGGATGTGACTATCACACGACGTAGTTTTTTTCTCCTATCAGAAACTTCGTGGTATTTTTAACGTTAATTTACGTAGAACATTGCAAATCAACTCTTGAAAAATGATTTTGTGTAAGGTAAAAAAAAATGTAAACTCTGCAAACAACCATTTTTTCATGGCATGAAAATTCAACTTTCTCCACAAATGTAGCGAAAGATCCATTGATCAGAGATTGATGATAATTATTCATGAATTTTGGAAATGAAAATTACTTCCACGTGTGCTGGAAACTAGTTAGACCCAAAGTGAAGGTTGCATCATAATACAGTCATTATTTCGTCATATTTGTTGTCATCGTCATGGGTTCCTCTGACACTTCAGGTAAATTTTTTATATCCTTGCTCAGAAATTTTCCGGAACTTAATTGCAATTAACATCATAATGATTTTCATGCATATAGAAGAACCAGAACTGAACCAGTAATAACAGTTTAACAAAAAAACGAAGTTCTTAACTAGTCTGTAATGGTCCTTCATATAATCATGGATATTCATGCATTATGTATGAGTATGTTGGGAACATTCTTTGGCAGAATTTCTTCGACGAAATTTGTTTCGCGTTTAGGTATTGGATTGACTATCCTATAAATTACTATTATTTCTCTTATTGCTTCAGTGGTGAACTGATAAAGAACCCGCATCAGGGTTTGTTCGATATGGGAAAATCCAAGAATCATAGCGGAATTTACTGATACAATTTTATATGCACAAAATTACTTTCACGCGTGGTTTTTTCTGACAAACGCTGCTTTTGAAGTATTTGAGTTTACTCACGAAATATCGGATATGAGAGGAAGGACAAAGTCGACTTCGACTGTGTTACCACTTCTTTATTGATTTGAATAATGAGAAAAACCAATTGATGATCGAATTTACGCAAACATTTTTATTTTATACATTATGCATTCTATTAGATTGAGTCTGTGATGAATGCAAGTGGCAATGATAAACAATAAGTTGATGTACTTTCTGATATTTATTGTGAACATCGAGAAAAAGAGGAGTTCAGATCATTCTATTCACAAGATGGGAGCTGCTTCGTTTCGGAAATAAAAAATTCATTCAGTCACTCCTCAGAAAAATTATTGTCGTCAAATTTCATCATTAAACAAACGAATCTGAATATTTCACCATAAGGAAGTATCGATTTCTTGATTAAACTACTTAATCAATGAGTCAAAGGACTTAAAACAGCAGTGGATTGTTAATAGTTTAATCTCACGTATTAATTTGTCACCGTGTATGACTCAATACAAAATGTTGAAAATTTTATTATATTTCATTATTTTCCTAACGCCCTACTTATCCCTTTGGTATTCGTACACCATGTTCATCAAGTATTACCATATTTAAGATAATATAATAAATATTTTGCACATTTGATAAACGAAAATTGATTCAATTATTAGAATATGCTAAGTCTTAATGCACTTTATAAAAACATTACCAGTCGGTTATATTTAGAACTAGGGAGGAATGTTTATAGTTCTGTATGAGGATGATGGAGGCTCTTGAAGTCCTGAGGGTCAATGTAGAGACCTTCCATTGCTTGCCACTGAGTATGACCACTACCAGATGTATAATCAGCGACTACCTCAACCTGTCCTGATATGGGATTGCCATAGGTTCTTCCGCTCACTGATAAATATCTGCCAAATAAGTCAATAAATAGTTCAGTAAGTTTGACAACATAGGCTCATCTCTTTTGCAGTGAAATGGTAAACCAGAATGATTACAATCACCATT